>RXPK01000177.1:615629-643139 GCA_004143645.1 Protaetia brevitarsis
GGTCATAGAGGTTACTTTTATTACCACTTGACAAAGCCAGGACCAAGCTGAGATAACATTCTTTTCGCGACTTCAGCTTGCTAGTTATTATAGTTAATATAAAAAATGATATAAAAATCTTTGTATAATCCCCTTCATTTCAAAAAAAAACCTAAATGAACATATCGTTTCAACGGGGAATTACAGATATATTTCAATTTGTTGAAATCCATGAGGAGATTATATCAGCATACTTGCATATGAAAGAAGGAAACAGCAGCTTATTACAAGGGGAAGTACAACTGCCGAGTTTTCGACGCGGTGCACCCCATAAAATGGAAACGGTGATCCACTCGTCTGTAAAGAAAGCACTCTCGAAGCATGAATCCGCGACCGCTATCTTTGGCTCATTAGTATGTGGGGTAACGCTACGGATCGTGGCTTACGTTGGTGTCCGTAAAACGGAAGTTCTGTAAAACGGCAACGCAAACATACAATTATGAAACATGTCATACCGCGCGTGAATGAAATAATGGAAACGTCGTACGCACAGCGGAATATATTAAACCGCCACTATATATAGCTGCTGCTTTGAGCCTAACCCGAAGGAAATGATTTGAATTGAATCGCTGCTTACGCTATGTGTGAAGTGTTTATTGTTAGTGTGGAAGATGATGGACCAAGGGTGACACTTGTATTACGGAAATCGTCACTGGTCAATGAATGTTTCACGCGGCTTGACATTCAAGATGCTTCGGAACAAATGTCCCGAAGATAAATAGACGAATATCTACCAGCAATAAATTTCGATCATCAATGATGTAAATAAAATTTCGTGACCAATTAAAATTCCATTTTCTTACGTGTTTACTTTGATAAGATGTGAACAAGTAGTAGTTACATTCAGCCAAAAGTTTTTGAGCTATGTTTACGCTTATTTCTGGGCGCTGTATAGCCGATTGGGGCATATCAGCAAATGGTGATTAATGAGTTGCGGGTAACTGAGCAAAATTGTTATTTTAAGCATTCAGAGATACACTGATTGATGATTAGTATTTTTTCCTAGATATATGTATATTTTATGAAAACAATTCGGTATGTTCACTTTTATTTGTGGGTTAGGAAAACGTCTTACGTTCATTCATCAGTAATGTAAATAAAGATAAAGATTTTCTGCTGTCAAATCAAATCTAAATTAAGATTGAATCGATCGTACTAGAACTATGTTTATTTAGTTTAAATTACTTACATCGATGTATTTCATGCTATACCAATTAACTAAGTATATGCGCTGATGAAAATACGGAGTTGAATTTAACACCATTTAACTAATGTTCTTTTCTATAAACAAAAAGGAATATTTTCCGGAAGAAACCTAACCCATTTTGTTAAATAATTTGTTGCCAACAGGCAAATTAAATATATGTGATTTTTTTAAGGTGATTCTAAAATGTGCTCAAACTTTATGTATTATTTACGGTATGTACCTTTCGATACACGCGCAAGTGGGGGCTTGTGATAAGAATATCTTTTAATTTATATGAAAAAATTTTGACATGGAATTGTAATTCATTAAAAATTTTTTTATTCTTCCATAGATGTTTATGTAGTATGTAAATAGAGACTGATAGCACATTGCAACCTACAAGATCTATTCTGTTCTCTATTCTTGCCCTTTTACAGCTGACTTTTCAACCTTAATCTCTTGAAAAAGCGTAGAATATGAGAAAGCCCCAATTTGGGTAAATCTCCTTCTTCAATTTCACATGCCTTCAGATGCAGCGTCTTTGAGCTGCTCAGTACTGTGTAGTTTGAGAGGAGATGGATGGATGTTTCTTCCTGTTCCTCACAGAATCTATATTCAGATTCTTTTGCTAATCTAATTTTACTCACATCAGATGTCCGTTCAGTTTACAATGGCTCGAAAGTATTCCTGTTAATATGCGAATATTGTTCTTACTCAGCATTGTGTAAATTTCTTCTAATTATAGGTTCCCAGAACAGTTTTAGTTTGTCTCATTACTTGGTGATTCTGCAAATAATTTTCTCTACTTTATATTTCACTTTTTACTTTCTTTATTATTGTAGTGCTACTTATCCCACAAAAGGGTTTGAACCATAAAAATGGCGTTCTAGTAACTTTTTTTTTGCAAGATTATTGTGTTTCCTTCCACTCCTGGTACCCACACCAGAATTACTTTGCTTCTTTTGCTTAACTCGTTTAACTTCCCTTGAAGCTGATTACGTGTGAGCTCAGCACTTTGATGACTGGTTGACTATCAGACATAATGATAATCTCCTACTTTAGGTAATTCCTGTCAATATTGAACTGGATGCATGTTTCAATAGCGTGTGTTTTCAAACAGAAGCTGCTCGGGTATTTATCCAGGCTTTAGGAAAGCTTGATTTTAAGCCCACATTCATTCATTCATTCATTCATTAAAGTTAGGGTGGGCACTTAAAGTCCGGGCACTTGAGCTAGGTTATCAGAGAAACTAACATCCCCATCCCTTATCAGCGCTTTGGTATAGAGTTGACCTTCAGTCGACCTCCATTTCTTTGTACTTTCTTTATCTAACCAGGTCCAGATCCCCCTTCTTGTGGAATCCTTAGTAATCCCACATACGGGCTCTGGACCCATGAAGTGTCTCTTAGAGCCCTCCTTGGCTAGTTCGTCGGCTATTACATTGCCCTTTATATCCTCATGTCCCGGCACCCAAATCAGAGACACCGTTTGTAGTCTCGTGCCAGTGCATTGAGGATTGTTTGCATCTCTAACCTAGTGTTTGACCTTAGTTACGGGTTCGAGACTGCCTTACATGACAGCCTGGCTGTCAGTCATTATATTTAATTTTCCTCCTCATGTAGCACCCTTTTGCAATCATTTCTGCACAGGCTGCAAGGGCGAATACCTCTGCCTGGAAGACCGTTGTATGCTTCCCCAGGCTTATGGATATCATTTAATTAGGACTGGGCTCACAAGTACCGGCTCCTGTGCCCTGGCTGGATTTTGATCCGTCCGTGAACCAGTTATCAAGAGCAGCGATCTCACTACGTGCCCAATCTGTGTTCGGTATGGAGATTTTCACCTTTTCAGTGAAGACAATTTCGGGTGCCATGCTGTCCGTGGGCCTTTGCAGCAATGTCCCGTCCAGCATCGTGCCCGTAGTATAAGTGTGCTCTCCCACCCTGAAGTTAGGATGCCACAGGTTGTTGACTTTAAACCCACATTCCTATTGCAGTTTTCTTTGCCGTTTTGGAATAATCCGTGCAGCATTTTCCGGTATTTATATTGCATATCAAGATGGTGTTTTGATCCTAGTTGCCCTTGTTACTAAGTTAATATTTTTTTGACATGTCATCACGGGGCATGTCCCAGGTTTGATAACTGTTAGAAGGTTGATGCCTATGCCTATTTGTTCATTCCTTGATCATTCTGAATATAATTCTTGTAGTCACTCACTCAATTACAAACTAGAGGTGATTACTCACATGCACATTTTTTTTATTATTAAAACAAATTATAGCTTACTCATAGAAAAATAGGTGTATAATTATGAAGCTAATGACAAAAGAAACAAAATCACCCTTTATGCAAGCTATGAGTTAACTTAAATTAAAATATCGAAACTGTTCCTTTTCAGGTTCATATAAAGAAATTAAATAAAACCCCGTTTGTCCATACATTTTATTACTGTCAGCTCAACATACAATATACCAGTGGTAATATCGTCCTTTTAATGTTATGAATATTTGGTTTGTACTCACATTTTCATATTGCGACGTAGTGAATACGCAAAAGTTTGTGCTCCATTTTAAAAAATCTTGTAAATTTTCAATAATGCCGTGGAAGAAAGAATTGTCCATAGAAACACGTGCCCAAATGGTAGCTCACCATAATATTGGTAAAAGCAACAAAGAAATAGCAAAAGTATTGAAATTAAATCGTAGAACATTAAAAATGTATGCAAGTAGCGGGTATATGTAAATCGTTAACAATCGTTAAATTGCCTCCCACAATTTTTAACTTCCTGATATACATGTGTAAATTGGGTCCCAGTTGATAAATTATTTAATTTATGCATTACTTCTAGCAATTTATGAGATCAATTAAATCCGATTCTTTTTCCTATTACCTGTGTGGAGACAATTTACATATACTGCAAGTAGCGGTAGTATAGCAAGTAAAAACGGCCAAGACAACTAACAACACCAGCAGAAGATCGTGGAAAGCTAGTGGTAGTAAACAACAGTAGACAAAAAACAGCGCCAAAAAATGCAGCCGAACTCAATATGTTTTGTAGAAATCCCATTAGCAAGAAGGCGTGTATACAAAGCAGGTTTGTGTGAAAGAATTGCTATGCGAAATTTGGTATTATGCAAGAAAATCAAAGTTAAACGTTTAGCTTGGATAGGGAAACAAAAATACTGCACGCGTTGGAAAATGGGAGGAAATGCTTTCGACCGAGGAGTCTAAATTTCTTAAACGACATTTGTACGTAGATCAACGTGAGAACAAGTACTTGACTCCTGTATTACACCTGTAATAATGGTTTATTCCATGGTTGCATGGGGATCAGTGATCATTTGAGGTTTTTTTTTGACTTTTAGGTTGTTCTGCCAGGTCCTTCATGGGCGATTTAATTAAAGCAGAGGACGTACTAAGGAAAGAAGCCTTCAGAGATTTTTTTGAGGGATACCATTTCGTCTGAAGCAAGAGTTATTTGGCGAAAATTTCTATATAATAATGCTACCAAAATGTAGCCTAAATATTTAGAACAGTTGGAGCACAGAGAAAAAAACCGACTGGTTATTATAAAATGCGCCTTTCTTTCCCACATGTCCAAAGCTCAACTCGATACAGCTTTTGGTGTAGGGAACCTGATCGTCAGCTTTGAAAATATGCTCCAACATTGGCAACCATACTTTGGGGCGCTGCTACAAGAAGAATGGAATAAAATAAAGTCACAATGTAACGGAACGGGTTTTCTTGCCTGGAAACTTTTGGAGATGGCCAGCCCAAATTCAAATAAGACAAGCCAAATTCCGTCTCGCAGACAACCCCTCCTGCTCTTTTGACCGGCGAGCCACTGCTGAGAGACAAAACTTTTGTTTCGGTAGCGAATGGTTTTGTAATTTTGCCAAAGTTGTTTCCCAAGGGTGTTTCCACCGACAGTCAAAGCAGGGCGTTAGTTGCCCTACATGATTGTTCGACTTACCCTTCTCGTCTGCTTTCTCTTACAAAATGTCTTCTCTCTCCGGGTCTTTACTAAGGGTTTCAAACTGAACTTCTTTAAATGACGAAATAATAGAACGACTTATATTTTTACAATTATATATTGAAAATTTTGAGACATTGAAATTGAACTAACAAGCTACACAATTAAATAAAATAACAAGTGAGCAAAAAAAAAAACAAAATCACAATTATCTTAATGAATATTTTAACATACTATATTGTCGTTTAACATAAGCAGAAAGTAATTTTTTACTACAATAATAATTATTGAGGGAAAGAGAGAGCGAACGAGTTACGGTTTATACGTAATTGCTTTGGTTAGTTTTAAGCAGATTCTTTAAACATCTTACCGGCCGATGTGGGTAATTAATTCTTCTCGTAATCCAAATTATAAGGCACAAATCTTACACAACGCCCACAAAAATTTAAGCCAAGAAAAGGGGGAATTCAAACGTATTTAACACAAAATCACTAAATACCTCTAGAGGAAAGCTTTTGCTTCCTGTTCTCGATTTTTTTTAAGCGTATTTTGATTACAAATTCTAAAAAGAGACGTTTTAAATTTTAAGTTTTAGAAACGCCCGACGAAGGGGACGCGAGCTTATTCCTTAAGCTAAATTGAAGGACCGCGGACTAATTAATTGAAAACAGCTATGTTAAGGGTTTTTATAAACTTTGATTGTGACGTCATTTTGCACCGATAACTAGTTCGGGCTCTCTTTACAGGAGGGCGTAAGTATGACCGAAGGCGTTATTTTTCTTTCGCCCTACTTGGGAGGAACGTGAGAACTGCTGAACAGCATTTGTAACATACAATAAACAAAGAAGCAGATAACATACAAAGTAATACCATATTATTTTAATTACGCGAGTCTTTAACGAAGATTATTATTTCCTGTTAGTAGACGCTACTCAGCAATGCCACGGTACCTATCAACTACGTATTAATAAAATGAATTTAAATACTTGCATTATACAGGATGGAATTTCGAATTCTTACAACAACATTGGCAAAGCCCGTAGAAAGAATGCCCGAGCTATGGCCGGCCGTAATAGATGTTAAAGGTGGACACATCACATACAAATTGAAGTATAATTATGATTAATTTGGTTCAATCCTGTTTTTCTTGATAATAATAAATGTCTTTACTAGTTTTTTCATTGAGGTGGGAAAACACTTATGGGCGGTAGTATGGTCCAGAATCTGACGATGTTTAATATAAGCACCAGTAGAAGTTTCACTACTTTGACTCCGGTTAAGTAGTGCAGCACATTATTATCTCTATGGTAGGCTTGAATCATCAAGTGCTGCACAACACCTAAATGACACCGGACATAGGATCAATATTGATGAAGACCTTGAACTAATGAAAACTGAAACGGAATTCAATAACTGGGAAATTAATAATTCAATATTTTCTCTAGTTCGTCTTCATCGCATTCTTTTTTTTTGCAGATATCGATATTGAGTACTGCGCGGATATGCATACGCGTGACAGAATTGATCCGTTGCTATTTCACGTCTAATACTAAATAAAAGGTTCGCGTAACGTTGATTTATGAACTATTAAAATGAAATTGATGCATTGTAATAGAGTGTGTGGGCACGTCTGCGCGCTCGTGGAAATCTACACTTAATTGGCAGGCACGCAAAAAGTAGGTTAAAACGTTAATTTATGGAGGTGAGACCGTCGCTCTTTTTCTTCGCTATTACCATCATCATCGTCGTCACGATCGACCATCTATCCTCCCGCTTCTCGCATATGCCCTATTATATCGTTGACAAACGATGGTTTTAATCGTTCGGTGCACACATTCTAATTCGTGAAGTCATTGTCGGAAATTGTAGGCGATGTTATGAATAATTATTTTTTAAAACGCATATTATTTCCATCTTTGGATGATATTAAATGCAAATACGGAGGCAATCAATCAACTTGTAAAATCGAAAAGAAAAATGAGATATTTTTATAATCTAGTTTCATACTTACAACTAGAGTAGAGTGTTCTTATCAGTAATTGATTTTTAAAAGTTGCGGTAAACCGTGCTAAAACGTAATTTGTTCAAATGTCGATAAAAGTTATATAAAAAATAATTAAAAAAAAAAAAACGAAACACGGAAAGTAATACCACACATGCAAATATTAGGGTCGGCTTTTTAATACTCACATCACATGCTTTTTGTTGCCTCTAGATCTTGTGCTATCATTATAAGGACAGTCTGGCATTAGGCAGATATCTTCATTTTACAATGTCCTGTGAGTAAATTTAATTCAACATCCATGTTCTTTCGCTTTTTTAATGTTTAATGACTGTTACGAGACTATGAAAATACAGCCTTGTGAAGACGCTTTCGGAACTAGTTGCTGCTAAAATTGAATAGTCTCATAGTAAATGAATAAATGATTACAATTAGGAAGTACTCTCATTCCTATTATTTTCCAATTAAAATTTTACCTAATTAGGCACATTCAGGCTAACATTAATATTATATGTACACACAAAAAAAATAATTACTAAATTTGAATATAAATGCATCACATTGAATATAACATAACTTCCTATATAAGCAAGAAGATGATGTATTTATATTAAGAATAAAATTTGCTCAGTTTTCCAAACCCGCGAATTTGTTAGACGAAACAATTTTTTAGTTCAAATGTAATCAATATACTAAAATCATTATGAACATATAATATTTTCACCACAAGTGAAATTGAGTAAATAGACTTTCTCAATTGGAAACTATCATATTTATGCCTTAATAATTTATCTACATTTGATAGAAGTATATAAAAGTATTATTTGAAATATTGGCATTATTTGCTTCCAAAATATAAGTATATTGAACTGATAATACTTACCTGCTTAATCTAAGCATATCTACTAATCAAGGGTAATAATCACTAATTTTGTGTCTGTAACACCAAAAAACCTCGGTAGGGGAACCTCGGTAGGGGAAAATTAATAAATAAAGAAATATTATGTAATTAAATAAATTTACTGTCTACTTTATAGTTTTACAATGTTTGGGAGAAGGTAGCGTATCGGGGTACTGCAGGAGTGCGCACGGGATATTGATGCGTAGAGGTATAGATGTTATGCGTATCCGTCGTTGCGATCGATGTTCTCGGGATACTTCTCACTCAACGCCTGGGCTTGGTATCTAGTCGGCGTTGGTTACTGATATAATTTCATTCAGTATAACAATTTGCTGGTATTACCTACTGAAAACTAATAACTAGTAAATACCTACATATGTTTGTTAATGTACACACCTACCATATTATCGACACAATGGCGCTGACTCTAAGTATTATTTCAAAGTCTTTTAAACCAGTAATCCTTTAATATTAGATAACACGTACGTATTTACCTTCGAATATTTTAATAGTACCATCTGTGCATCAGCCCCATTCCACTCCATTTTCTAAGTAGCTGTGAAACGGCGAAGGTATCCATTTAGATTTACTTAGACTCACAACCAACAACACTGTTCGCTGGTCAATCAAAAAGTGATGCCAAGTAAAGTGTATGTATATGCAAAACCCCTTAAACCCCTCTAGAAAAGAGGGAACCATTGACAGATAAGTTTTGTTGCAATAAATGGTGGGGTAAACTTTGTTTCAAATGCGTCAATATTATGGTAATTTCAATTTGATATTTCATGTTTTCAATACAAAATATTTAACAATTTTATATAGTACTTCATTATACCAAACGTATAAGGGATTTTATTTTGAACCTACAGACTTTCTCACTAAGGTTGCATAGATTTATTCCTTACAACAATAACAATGTTCATTTGGAGGGAGTATACTCAATGCAAATATTTATACTATTTGTTCCAAGAGTATATTGTGTTTTCAGAGAATTTACTCTTATGTTCTAACCAACAAGTTTCGATTTCTGAATAAATAAAAATATTCAGATTGATAATAGATTTTTTTTGTGTGTATGATCTACCACACAACACTCGTTCTGTGTTACTATTTAAACCATCCCAGTCGATAAATAACACACATAAAAATTCGCCTATTAAGTAATAGATGCATGTCTTCATTTAATACCGTTTGCTCGTCTGTTGATATTTTCAATACATCAGTGTCTTCATGTGCAAATTTCTGTAAGTTTACTTTAATTAATGTGCAATAATAGTTGGAGTTATCTGAGAAACTCGTAAAACCAAATTATTAACTTGTTTTTTAGTGAATTAGAATTTTAATTTTAGAATATTAGTTTGTTAAATTTTTCTGTGGATAGCAGCTTTGGGTTCGGCCCGTTGCTGTCCCTAAGAAAATAAATAAATATCAACAATTATACCGACGTATATTTATTAATTCTTGGCTTCATTCAATTGCATGGTGTCTTTACAGGAAAACGGCTTGGAAATTAATGAAATATTCATTGGATTTATTTAATCATTATAAAATCTTGCATAAGAGACCATAGATATTTAGCATGTGTTGAAAGTTGAAAGAGTTTCGCATAAAAGTTTGTTTAACATAAGCAAAAGTATAGAATGTCGCTAAAAGAATCAAATTATCTTAGATTAAAATTAAACAAATTTTCAGCACTAAAAGAGAAATATATGGAAAGTAGAAGTAAATGAAACCATATGAAACGAATTCAAATTCTGCATTTGCAAAGAGCAATCGGAAGGCGAGGGCGGTGACATGGTGACACTCTTTCGACAAACCCTTCAAGGTTATCTTGGGTTTGGGATGAGTAGAGAGTAAGACAGGAACCAGGAATTCAAAAGCAAAACTGGTATATAAATGGATCAAAAAGAATCACAGGTTCTGGAGCTGGTATATATGTATAACTAAATCATAAAGAATATATGGCATTGGGGCCATATATCACCGTGTACAAACACAAACACTAGCAGTAGAAACATGTAGTTCGAAAAAAAAAACTCAAGGATTAGCTTATCAATATTCTTTTGGATAGTCAAACGGGCCTAAGCAGAATAGTATCCTATCAGATAACCTCAGAACTAGCTTTGGATTGTTTAGAAAACATAAAGTTCCTGGCCAAACACAACAAAGTTGCTTTAGTGTGGGTCCGCATCCGGCGATCATTAAGGCTCTGAAATAATATTTATTGGATTTGAACCGGGTCTGGCAAAAGCTAAAGCTGGGATACGTGGTACAGTGGATGAGTGACTGGTAGGAAAACAAGAGCTTCAATGGAAGAGCATTGAAGGACAGATATAGGTACAGCAAATGGTTGATGAAGCAAGCATCTCGGCAACTAATAGCTGAGCATTCAATTGAGTATAGTTTAGAATAGTAACGAGTCTGCCGACAGAACATGGGTATCTATGGAAGTATCTACATGCAATAAGCCTCCTTAAAGATTAACCATGGTGTAGAGTGTGTAGACTATGCAATGAGGAGGACGAGACACATCACCACGTTGTTTTTTGAATGCATTACATACTACTACCATTGATGGAAGCAACCGACTAGATTAATTCCTAGGCTACTTAACCTTGCAAAAATCTAGTAAAAGGAACTAATATGTTTATGTAAAGAAATACACTAAGTAGGAAATAATGCAATAGGCCTTAGGCTGTGGTGTTATGATGATAATCAGAAAACTCAATTCGTACTTAATGATTAAATCAACCAATCGAATTAAAGAAAAGAGAAATAAAAAATTATAAATTTAGGAAAAGAAACGATATAGCTCACATATTATGTAAGTGTATAATAAGGACTAAACTGAAGCATTATGGGTTACAATATCTAGAAAACAACATAATGATGATTACAGCAATTATTGTATACTGAAGGTGACATGTGCACATATGGTGTTATTATTCACGTCCACAAAAGTATATCATTAAACAAATTAACACTTACTTAATGACAATTAACAAAACGCTTGAAATTACGTTTTCCGAGAAGCTAACATTCAAAATGGCATGCTAATTGTTGTCGGGTGAAGAACTTCTGAACATGTGTTAAGAGCAAGTCTTAATTAGCAATCCAGATGAAAATATTACCAGTATTATCGGGAAAAATAACGTTTTTAATTTGGTATTTTACCATTTATTTCTAGCAACCTTAAGAGTTTGGTGAAAAACACAAAGCTACTGTGTCCTTATTAAAATAGTATTTTATGGTCCAATAATTTTTAATTACTAAAATTAGAAACTGTAAATGATAAAAATCCGCTTATTTCCTAATATTATTTTAACCGTTATTTCGACTTTATGCCTTCACAAACAATCAGCAATTATACAAAGCTAACTTTATAAGTCAAAGACAGCACTATTTTATTCCTCCGTTTATACTTCTCTATGTTTAATAGTATTCAATTAATGTCTACTTCGTAGACATGTGTTTGTAAACTGCGTGAAACGCTATTGTGTCTGCTTTGCTAAGTTCTTGTACATACCTGCAGGCGTCATTCGGGGGCACATCTGTCGATCTGTTGTTAGCAGTAAAAAAGAGAAACTCGCTCGTTGAACCCCAACTTGACGTTATTAACTCTATTATTTCCTAATGTATTGGCATTAAGACTCAGATGATGGTAGCGAATTTTGACTGACAAATTGTGATCGCGGCATTAGTTTCTAGCTAACAGCTCTGAAGAAAAAAAAAACAACCTGGTGAAATATACAATAGCCCTAAGATTCAATTATGTTGCAAATCTCTCTTTTCGCATTTAAATGTACAGTCGGCGAAATTTCTATTGCTAATGCGATTTTCGTTTCTGAAAGTGGAACGTCGTCAGGAGGAGTAGTGCCATAAAAGCAGTTATCTGTTTAAGTTGTCTATTATGTTCTTTTTTTTGTGCTACACCTTTTAAGATCATTAATATGTAATTTGGTAATTTGTAAAAGATATCCACTATGGTAGTGATACACCTTTTTTGTTGATTTTAAATGTGCCTTTGGTAACAAATCATGTTTTTTTCATTTAGCTTTTAACTTTCTACAATTAATTTAAGTGAAGATATTCAACAATTGGGTGGACTAAAATATGTTACTGTCATTCAAAATCGCCTACTTAATGCTCCAGATCTGAAAAAAAAGATATATTCTACAAAAGGCCCTGTATACTAATAGTACTACAATACTTTACGAAGAGTACTTATCTATTTAAACTTCTTCTTCCATTTTCGATGTGTTTGTCTAATGTCTAATTATTTATCCTTTGCTACTCCTTTGATTTTTCTTAGTATTTTTATCTTACAGAGTTCTATTATACTTCTTATTCCCTATGTTATAGTTCATGATTTCGACCCGTATACAAATATCGATTTAAGCACTATTTTTTTCTTGTTTTGTGTAGGTAGAGCCCAGTATGTACAGTGTTACTAACTTCTTTATCTAAGGATCCATTGTCGGCAATTACCGCCAATTACCTACACAGGAGAAAATATTTTATTAATTTTAATGAATTTGCTGTCTATATATATCCACAGACCAATTTTGTAAATGCACCAAACAAAAATGTTATCTTTACAAACATGTTAATCAAGTGAACTTAGCAAAATATTTTTATGACATTACAATGTTTATAAATTTGAAATTCGTAAACATTGTAGAGTTTTTATATAGTACAGGGTGTGTATAAATTGGCGGAAAAATTATACACTCAGGTGCAAAAAATTCAAAACATTTGAATTTTTGTTCGTAAAGAAGAATATTCCAAGACGTAATCTTAGAGTTGGTGATAAACTTAAGAGAAACGAATACACGTCAATAAAAACACATTTCCAAGAAAAAACAACTATTTTTATGAGAATATTTAAAAATTAATACATTTAACAGGATTCCATTAAGAAAGGAAATAAGCAAGAAGTGGAGTATTTCCACTTCGAGCCCTTCTAACAGCTTCCATACGTCTCGGCGTGGAGCTAATTCAATTTTGGGTTTTATTTTGGTTCAATTGTAACCAATCGGCTATAAGCGCACCAGAAATTTTACCTAAATTTTTTGGCTGGGGTACACGTGCCGACCTCACCTGAATATTCGTTGACGATTTGAGCACGGTGCAGACGTGCGTTTTCATCCATAAAAATTAAATTAGGCCTTATAGATAGAGCAAAAGGAAGCACATGGTCTTCTAAAATGGTGTTTCATACCTAGCATCAGGCATAGAATCTCCATGAACCATTACCAATTCAGTACGGGCCTCACTGCTTATACGGAGCCTCTCTTATAGCTAATCCTTTCCACAGTATTGCATTGAGTAATAAATAAATTTTCAATAAAAATATATTCAGAAGTAAATGTTAAAAACAAGATTATGATGCGAAAGGATGATATGTATGGGGAGCTATCTTTAGAATGCTACTACTTCACCCTAATGCCTTTTTTTTAGAAAAGAAGAGTTAAATAAAATTTTTTAACTAACTGAATTTTGAAACTTCGTGCAAGACAGATTTTCCAGGTAAGATAAAAGGCAAGAATTTAACAAAAAAGATCGCCACTGTAGGTCTTTCGCGAATATATCCATACACGTTGTATGTTATTGTTGCAATTTTGAATGAAATTATTGGAAATTTATTTTATAGCGTACTTTTATTTTGAAAGTAAACGTAATATATGTAATTGTTACAATATCTTGAATGTGTGATTTTATATTCGATATTTAATTTTATAACAGAAACAATTTTATGATTTCAAAGAAATTGTGTTAGGTCTTGAGACAAGCTTATTAATATGGAACAATAATTACTAGTTTTTAGAGGTATATCAAGGTAATTCAACTAGCTAGTTGCCTAATCGTTATTATTATTTATATAAGCACAAATAACAACTAACAATTATCAGCCTACGCGGTCCGTAGAGCCTTTTTGTATACGGTAAATATATTCTTACTGTAAACCAAACCCTTTTTGTATCTTAGTTTACGTGACATTTATCAGGTGAAGGTTTCTTAATCATGTGCTTTTACGAAAGTTTTAGACTACGATTGTTGCAGGAATGCGAATAACAAGAAAAGACAACTTCATGTTATAATCAATATGTTGAATTCTTTTAGTAAATACGTGTTTTTTTTTTCAAAATATTCTTTATGACTTATCTATTTAGAGGCCTGGTATTCTCAGGTAACAATCGATGATTTTCAGCGTAAATGCTGAGATAAACTCTACATGATGTCGCAAATCTCTCACTCACCCGTTGCAAGGTTAGGTATTCTATATTATAAACACTGCTTTGGCAAAACACAATAAATAATAAGCCTATATACAAATTTGATGAAATTATTATTTATAAATTTATAAATATCGAAAATAACTCTTAAAATATTTAAAGAAATGTGGTATACCATGAAAATATAAAAAATGAACAAACGGTATAAATAACCTCAGTCACATTTATAATAATTTAATTACCTATACAAAAGTAAGATCCCATTAAGAATTATTTGACGTCACAAACTCTTACAGGGCATTAGTATTAAGAAAAATAAGAAAACTATACTTTTCTAACTAAAATAAAATGTTTCTAAAATAGTCCAGAGAGAAATATTTAAGTTCATTTCTATGTATGTTATCGCTGTATTAATGCCTGTGTCTCATACTCTTATAAATTGAATAGTAATTCATTAGAGAATAATATATAATGTACCAGAATGGTAGGTATTTAAGATTAATTTTAGTGTAGTTATAAGTATAGTAGTAAGTTAATCAATTATACCAATAAATCAGTCTAATCAAAATTATACAATTTATATTATATGGAATTTTATAATACTATAAAAAAAAGTGTGAAAAAGGAATTGTAATAGTTATATCCATTAGAATGCGTCATCAAACAGGCAAATCCACTGAGACTGCATTATTGGAGCTGGCGGACCAAATCCAAGATGCCCTGACGAATAAAGAAACCGTAGTGTGCGCCTTTCTAAACATAGAGGGTGCTTTTGACAGCACTCCATACGAGTCTGTCAAAAGAGCATTAATTAATAGGGGGGTGGACGGCCTGACTTCTAGATGGATGTCGCAACTACTGTCTACCAGGTCGGTGGAGGCGGAGGTGGGACATAAGACCATCTCGGTTAATACGACCAGAGGATGCCCACAGGGGGGGTTACATCCTCACTAATAGCCTAATAGTAGACGAACTCTTATGCGGACTGACGGATCTAGGCATATCTTGTCAAGGGTATGCTGATGATATTGTCATATACGCAAGAGGCAAATTTGAGAATACTCTCTGTGACATAGTTCAAAGAGGATTGAACTTCACGAGAAGATGGTGTCAATCGATTCGAAGAAAATCCATCTTAGAACCATAAAACTGGATGGGCAAAATATAGACTGGAGAGCGGAAGTTAAATATCTAGGCCTTACCCTAGACAATAAACTTCTATGGAACAAATATGAACTTGAAGTAACCAACAATGCCAAAAGAGCTCTGATGATGTGCAGAAACTTTGCAGGGAAAAATTGGGGATGCAACCCAAAATACTGCTTTGGATGTATATAGCGATAGTGAGACCGATCATCACCTATGCATCAGTCGCATGGAGCTAAAGAACTAATCTGGCCACCGCGAGAATTAACCTCTCGAAAGTGCAAAGATTAGCATGTGTATGCAAAACGGGGTCTATGAGAACCTGCCCAACAGCAGCTATTGAAGTAGTATTGGATCTTGCCCCCTCCACATTGTAGTAGAAGGCGTGGCGAAAAGAACCGCACTAAGAATGGTCAAGGAAGGAATGATTAGACATAGGCCTCAACCTCCTGACGGTGATCAAACCTGGGATATGCCCCGGGATGATATGTCAAAAAAAATTTAGCTTTGTGAAGGAATTCACGATAAAGCTAAGTAACAAGAACGAGTGGAGTCATAACACCATCTTGAACTTGAAGAGAAATGCCATCAAATGGTATACTGATGGCTCCAAAACGGCAGAAGGAACTGGAATAGGAATATATGGGCCTAGAACTACATATTTCGAAAGCTTGGGCAAATACCCAAGTATATTTCAGGCGGAAATACACGCTATTGGAAGATGTGTTCAGTTCAATATGGATAGGAACTATCGGAAGCAGGAGATTATCATCATGTCTGATAGTCAAGCAACCATCAAGCGCTGAACTCATATGAAATCAGTTCCAAGATGGTCAGGGAATGCCTAGGGAAATTAAATGAGCCAGGCAAAAGAAATAAAGTAACCCTCCTGTGGGTTCCGGGTCACACAGGAGTGGAAGGAAACGAAATAACGGATAACCTCGCAAAAAAAGGGACTGGAATGCCTTTTGTAGGGCCTGAACCCTTTTGCGGGTTAAGTAGCAGTACAATACTGAAGAAACTAAAAATAGAAATGGAGCAGAGAAAATCCAGTTACTGGGAAAATCTCCAGAGAATGAGGCAAAGTAAAATTCTTCTGGGAACTTATAACCAGAAGAGGTTTACAGAATGCATCAACCTGAGTAAGAACAATTGTTCGCATATTAACAGGAATACTTGCAGGCCATTGTAGACTGAAAGGACATCTGAGTAAGCTTGGATTGGAAAAGGAATCTGAATGTAGATTTTGTGGGGAACAGGATGAAACACCCATCCACCTCCTCTCAAACTGCGTAGCACTGTGCAACTCGAGGGCGTTGCGCCTGGGAGCTTGTGAAATCGAAGAGGGAGACTTACCTAGACTGGGGCTCTCTGACATCCTACACTTTCTGAAAGGAATAGGATTGGAAGGCCAGCTGTAAAGCAGCAAGAATAGGGGACACAATAGATCTTTTAGGTCGCAGCGTAACATCACCCTTCTATCTATCCAGATCTACATGGTGTGCTTATAGTTAACAAAGGCAAAAAAAAATTACTAAATTGAATTATTATCAGTATTATTGAAACTTATACATATATCAAGTTAAAACCGACACTACCCAAATTGGTAAAAGAATATTTTGAAAAATAAGCAATAATTACGTTACTTCACGCTATATTTATAACTACAAACTTTAACCTTCAAATCCACAGAAAGCATACAATGAGCTAGTAAATAAGTGTTAATAAGAATCCATTGTATGTATGCATATCCACTTTCACACTGTGAAGTTTACACTTCACAGAGGCGATAATTTTATCTGTAAATACGCTAAAAATCACGCTTGGTAGGTTTAAATGCCTACATTTATTCTATCTGATGTAGTTTAACGCCTAATTAAACGAAATTTTACACATATAATCACAATATTTTTGACATTCTTTTTTTTCTCTCAATGGCGAATATCAACGGGCTTTTTGCTAGGGCATATTTATCATTTCAATTATGTGTGCTATGTACCCGGTATAAGAGATACTATTAAAGTATTCGTATATTTATATACACAAGCGCTTAGCAATTAACGTAATTGAATTCATTATACTCGCTTGCACACGCATTTATTTAATCCTGCAATCCAGGTTAGATAGACCACCGTCCGGGTTTAAGGAATGGCCCTCCAGGCCTTAGCTGTTATTTATTCGTTGTGATTAGAAGGTTTCCGTCACTTAAGTGTAGATAAATTGTCTCTAGAATACCCAATACCGTATGAAATAATAATAATTTCCTCTGATACCTATTGCAAGTGACTTATATAGCGACTTATATAAGCAATATAAGTGGTATATTTCAGATTAACTGCTAGTTAGGTAAGCTAGGTTATTTTAATTGTTTTTTTTTATCTGTGAATCCATAAATATGTAGGTAAAGTAGTATAAGATGTGCACAATGTTGCAGCATCTGCTATTTATTTTAAGATTTAAAATACAGAAGTCGAACTGTAATTTGTACCTCTTCTATTTGAAAAACTCTATTTGGTGTGGGTGAGTGTGCCGAATTAGTGCACAGAGAAAAATAAAGTAGTCATAACAGCTAATTGCAATTATATAACCGAACAGTTGCTGAATCACCTGGATATTTAGCTTATTTATATATACATTTTCGATGTATTATATATTTTTAAATTAGGTGATGTATAAATAGTTAATTTAAATAAAAGGATATTTAAAGTGACTAAACTTCAGTTATTATACGATGAACTAATAACTTTCATTCAGAACTTCTACTACTATAGATATTTTATCCATACTATAGTTAGACAATCCGCCTACAAAATAGAAGGATTATCCATATAAGCCGAAAAATGTTCGGAAAGACATTTTGTTTGGATAAATCAACTAAAGTAAAGAGATAAAACAAAAAAGTCTGTCTTCGTGGTTTCTAAATTGTTAGGTGTATTTACTTTTTGCGTGCGCACGCAGGAAGTTACTCTGCACTATCTTTCCCAAATTCAGTGTTTACTGCGTGGTTGAAGTTAGTGGCTCTTGTTAATTTTGAAGGAAAGTATTCATGGTAAAAGTACATAATGATATCAACAGCTTATTGCAAGATTGGACTATATCATTTAATAGAAGATCTTGAAAGTAAGTGACAAGGTAAGCAGCTGAAAATTAAAATAAATCTTAATGAACTGACTTTTAAAAAAAAAGTTGGAAACAGGAGGAAATATTTAACCATCCATGACCATATATATGACTTTTAACCGTACTGGTTATGAATGACGTGGATGAAAAGTTAAGGAAAGTTAGTAATATATTTTTTAAAATTAGTTAAGGAGTTTCAAAACCTATTATAATCAAACGTTGAATTTATCTTTGTTTGAATGTTTTTTATGATGCTTATATTTTGTATATATAAGGTCTGTTCCAACATGCAGTTTTTGTACGGTTCTTGATCACTTGAACCAATCAGACAATTCCAAACTTTTGTATGATTGTTTCACGTGATCAAGAACCGTACGAAAACTACGTGTTGGAACTGGCCTATAGCATACTAATTTTACTGTTTTAGAGAGTTTTGTTGCAGATATACGTTTTAGGACTTGCTCTTGTTATTAAATTATATTATAATTGTGAAATTTACATTGCCACCAATACCTAAAAGCTTTCATTGAGAAGTGACAGAAATGTAATCAGAATTATAATTGCTAAATTCTGGCTTAACAGCAATGTTTCATTGACGTTCAACTTGTATGAAGAGACAGAAGATGAAATTAACAAGTTATCTCTTACTAAAAGTGAGGTAAGATATATATGGTAAACTTCTTTCATAATAGTGCAAGTAACACTGAAATTACGGATATTGTAACTTGTGACGCTATAAAAGCTGATATAAGTATCCACCCGTTAGTTTAATTGAACCTTTTTTTATGCAAAACGCTTGAATAAATTTCTATTTAATGACTTTATGTCTTTTATTTATTTTTAGTATTTAGGTATCATACATTATCATACATTCATTAATATAAGCTGTATTATGTATCTGTGCTTACAGATAATCTTATAGGCGTTACAGATACGCATAAAATCTCACCATTAGTGTTATCCCAATGAAGTAATTTTAACTAATATAATACATAAAATAAATAAATAGATATAGCAAAGTAATCTACCAGATGATACATCTAATTTAGTTTTAAAAGTTTTGTTTGTGTAGCCGAATCAGTCAGAGAGAATAGTAAATATACCCAAATAAATTTGTAAAACACCTATCTGAAATAGCTAAAGTAGTCAAATTATAATAAATAAAATGACTACTTTTTTATATAAAATGTCTAAAAAATGCTGTTTATTTGACTATTCTTGTTGACAAGTCAAACAGCAACAATATTAGTAAAAATAATCAATTGTAAATAGATATTTTAACAATTTTAATTGTTTAGCTAATTTTTGATTAAATAAATTAGGTGTTACATCTAATCTTTGTTTAGTTTTACCGCATTATTTTTCTCTGTGTGTTTTTAAGGGAAGAAATAGGTGCATAGAGAAAAAAAATCCTAACAATATGGACCTGCCCAAGGAAGGGGCATTGCCAGCAACTAATACTTTTTCCTTTGATTGTTCAGCCTCCCACTGTTCGGATACATTTTTCATTAATCCTGTGTCCAATTTTTGCTTTTAGAATTTAATGAAACTTGGATGGTTTATAGAGATTACAAGACTAAGACAACTTACAACATCCTGATTTTCGTTTTGATATATGCTAAATTTGTTGAAATTTTTGTGGGCATAGCTTCAACCTCGATCTTCCATGTGCAAAGGTGTATTTATTATTGTGGTATCTACACTCACTAGAGCCATTCTCGAAATGGACGTGTGGTTTTCTGTGCTGTAATTCCTTCATTGATTTCATAAAATAGTCATGAAGGAAGTCATTGAAGAATCAGTATATACTTATCTATATACAGGGTTATTACTGTAGAGCACTTTTTAAAAAAAGGGATAAAAGATATACATGAGCAATGCCTATATACAAAAAATTACGGTTCTATGTGCATGTTGTAATTTTCCAAATTTTAGGGCCCAAAATGTAGTTAAAGACGGCCCACATCTGTATTTACCATTTGTATACATATAAATCTATAGGAAATAAATTTCAACCATCTGTAAGTAAACATCGAAAAAAATCAATGCTAGGCATAGTGAATTCATTCAAAGCAGATGTTATTTACACAAGATTTAAACTGAGATAAGACGGAAGCACCAGAATGCAAACAAAGCAGTCAGGTATTTTTTTTTATGATGTGCTTTTGCCATGAACTCCTGTATCACGTAAAATAGTAGTACATTTTAAAGGTTAAATTTGTTTTAAAATAAACTTATTATGTTTGCAATAAAACTAATGTATGATTGTTAACTTTATGTAGCGTGTTTCAAATCTATAGGCTGCCATTGCAAACGCATGCATCCACTGCGAATAGCAAGTGCACACTAAATGTAATCCCAACGTTCAAAGTGTAGCGACGACCGATGGTTCACCGGTATGCTAAATGAGACAGGGCCGGACTCCAATAAAGAAAAATCATTTTCTCGGTACTCCGTGTACTTAGAACCGTAATTTTTTGTATATAGGCATTGCTCATGTATATCTTTTACCCCTTTTTTAAAAAGTGCTATACAATAATAACCCTGTATAGCATATCTAAGGTTCTCGCGGGTATAAGATATAAATTCACCTTTTCGTCCACTCCGCGTGCTTTCCTCCGACCGAAGATTACTTGAAGGACGTTTCGGTGGCATCTCAGCTACCTTTTCCTACTTCTTGTCACTACTGGCGTTCGAAGACTACCATGTGCTATTGGTTCAGGTGACTGAGCAATTCCTTCTGGCATCCGTTGTTCCTGTAGTGGATGACCGATGACCATTTGGTTTGTAACGGATGTACTGTTTTGTGCAGGACAAGGCACTCTTCCAGGCGACAGGTAAATGTGGCGCATCATCCCGTTTATTTAGGCATTCTGGCCGTTTTTCAATTTCAATTGCTTCCCTAATAGTTCATGGTTTTAAATTTTCGATATTAGGTCTTAGGTAGGTCTAGGTATATGGTCTTCGTTTCATTGAAATTGATCTTATGTCCAGTTAATAGCGAATGCTGTACTAGAGAAGAGTTAAACGCTTTTTGTTTTACCGCAATTTAATGTTCTTCTCTACGTACATTTATCCTCCTGTTAGTTTGTCCAATGTAAGAAGATGAGCACTCACCGCAAGGAATTTCATATACCCCTTGATTCTCTAGAGGAATACATTCTTTAGGTGATTTTAGCACTTGACCAATTTTTTTCTCCCGTAGTAAATACTGCTTGAATGCCGTGTCTTTTTAATATTCTATATACCAATTACGTCAGTTGTTCCCTTTACATAAGGAATTATATCTTTGCCTACATATTCCATTCTTTCTCTTGATTTATTTTTCTTATTTAGGACTCGTGTTAATGTATTACACACATTAGAATAATGATTAATTAACATTGTGGGTCACTACGACTTACTGCTGCATTATCATAGTAAGTTTGCCGTCATCATTGATCGATTCCAAGAAAAACAAACCATTACAATCCGCCTGGTAACTCCGCAGTCTATTCCTGTTGTTCTTCTCACGCTGTTCCAAGCGTAACAAACCCAGACGTTTAGAGTGTAAATCAATTCAAGACAATTTCAGAATTGAAATCACTTTTACACATGGCAGAACAGCATCCTTAGGAGATATAATTACGCAAGTAGTCATATTCGTTAGCCTGAAGAACGCTTCAGGAACGCAATGGCGTAATCTTTACGTTATTACAACATTGCACAGTGAAAAGCACTTTTTCAATTAAATTTATAGTTTCTATCTACATACATCTAATGCTATATATGCATCTAAACGTTCCTCATGCTTCCTTTTTCTTTAGATATTTGTACTTGCGTATAGATTACTGCGATAGGCGATGTTCATATAACTGCCTCAAGCTACTGATTTATTATAATTAGAAACTGACCAAGAACGGCGGTTAATGTCTAGAGGAGCTTTTTAAAGCTGAACAGGTGAACAGCAGTTTAACAGTTTAATAGTTTCCTCTTGTAAATCTTGTTTCACTTTATATCTACATGTTTTAGAAAGTGACATGACTTATTTTATAGATTCTTGTTGGTTTTGGATTATGTTACAACGATATTGTTTTATTAGTAAAATAAAAAAGCAAGGATACAGCTTTATGGGAAATAAAAGTGAAAAAATTAAGTTTCCCTAGTTAAAAAGGAAAAATATTTGTCAATAAAATCCCGTTTGATTATTAAATACCTATAAACTTATGCAAACATATATAAAGGCTACATTTATTACAATATTCATTTAGGTTTGAAGTTTGAATACTATTTTTTTTTCCAGCCAGTTCCATTTTAACATAATATCGAAAACTAATTCAAAAATTTACCTGTGGCAATGGAGAATTGAATTAGCAAATTTCATCTGTTAGATATTTTTTCGAAACCATCAACTAATATAATTATTATCAAACCACATCACATCTTTGTGAGTATTGTTTAAAAATATTTTCCTTGCTGCACCATAGCATTTTAATTCAGATTGCGCTATTCTGCGACGCCCTGTACGACATGATGCTGGAAAATGTGTTGCTGAAACAGCATCAACTACTAATTTAATTTCTTAATCAAAGCAGCGTCCTGTTCAGCATTTGACCTTCTCGGACGTCCTGAGCCTGAATTTCCATTAATTGTACCATGATTTCGCCATTTTGTTAAAATGTTTGAAACTGAGTTCTTATTCACAAAATGTCAGAGTTTGCCGAAATTTATTTACTGCATTTATATGCGGCATAATTACTTTGTTGTGTTATGTAACATATTGTTATGTTATGTGGTGAATTACCCTAACAATAAATGTAAAATATATTGAGTATTTGCATCGTAGCCGTGAAGACTAGGTGTATATTTTCATCGTACGGTAATTGTATGAATTTAATGTAGTTTTCTTGGTATCGATACTAATTCAAGAGTGAAGACTCAATGTAGCTCGTACTAAAAAAAAATGACTATGAGCATTGGGACAAGGTGGTTGTAGATAAAATCTTCTTGAGTAATTCTTTCACATTTTCGTCAATTCAAATTAATTAAATCATATTTTCGTAATCTCTTCGAAATTGAAGGGGAACTTCAGTTGAATTGTTGTATTTACCATTGAGTTGAAAGTACGTATAGAAAAGAAACGTCAACATTTTACATCGTTAGAAGAAATTCGCTGAATTAATCTACCTTTCTTTTATGGATTGTATATATTTTGCTGTTTTGAGTATCACGATATACCTTGGATGCTTGGAAGGAACTTACTACCCTGATATCGGCGTATTTTATTTTCATGTTTGGTTTGTTACTGCGAGGGAATTCCATTTTGAAATACCTTGGGGTGTGTATTAGCTGATGTTGGAGGTATTTCTTCTGACTGATGTTTAAATTTCGGTGCAAATAAGTTCTATGATGAAAATGTGTAAATAAGTATCCAGCAATTCGTTAACTTTTAGGTTATCTATTACAATTGTAAATGACAGTTAAATTGAACTTTTAATACGTATAAGTTGGTAGGCATTATTAGTGAAATATACCATATAAGATAGCGGGAGATTTGAATGTTGCTTTTATTTTACGTTGGAATTTAATGTTCTAACATATACTGGATAGTATTTGACTGTTGATTTAAATATTGAAAATAAGTGTACTCACCTTGAGTAAGGGTCCTTATGCTCTTTAAATGTTTCTGATATATTATTAAACAATAAGCAGGTAGGAATAAAAGCAGGCAATACATTAACTGATTAAAATTAAACTATAAATTCAATATTTAACGAAGTAAAAGTCTTATACAAGTTATTGATTTAGTAGAAGACACATCATGTATAGCCTCTTCGGCTACCTAGTTGCTACTGGTAAAAAAAAATATAAGTATATATGAAACTGCTTCTTGGTTAACTTAACATGTTAGCAATTTCGATATTTATTTAGCTAATTACAAATGTATGAACATCTGGTTTTCTTTCATATATTTTATACTAATTAAGAACTTTATAAACTTCATAAAAAAAATTGCCAAAATGTCATTTTTGAAAATTTTTGTGTTTCATTTACGAGTCATGCATACCCTAAATGAGAAAAATTGAATATTTTTAATAATAATCATAATTCTTTATTAGCCATTTGACCGCAAAGATATAAGCTTTGTCAATAAAATAGGTACATCCATAAAAAAGAATAAAGAAAATTAGTACACACATACAAAGCTCCTCATACCAAACAGCCTCAAGATGCCAAGCAACTACACTGTCCTGACCGAGATCCTCAGAGATGCTGTAAAAACAACTCAGGATAAAATAATCTCTAAAGTTCTTTTAAATTGAGGCATTCCCAATGACCTTAAGTCTGATGGTAATTTATTAAATACTTTAATGAAAATATACCTTGGACTTCTTTCTTACATAGCGGTTCTACGTGTTGGAATTGAAAAATTCTTTTTATTTCTAGTTTCATACGTGGTATTTATGTGTTTGTTTAAAGTAAAGTAAAAATTGTGTTTTTTCTCTAAACATAACACATTCATATAAGAATAACAGAGGCAATAACATTAAACCATTGGCCTTAAATACAGGTAGGCGGGAAATGGTCCTATCCAGATGAAACATAGTACGAACAATTCGTTTTTGGGAGTGAGATGACTGACCTCAGAATATAATACCATATCTCAGCTTAGATGAAATATGCGCATGATAAAACATCCATATCGTTTTAATATTAACGCAACATCTGACCTTGAACACAGCATAATTCAGCAAGCACAGCTTGGAACAAAGGGCCAACAAATGCTCCTCCCAGGACAAAAAAGAGTATCCACATGGCAGTCCAAAACCTCAGATTGGAAATGGATTCACCTACAAAGTCGGGCTCACGAATAAGACTGAATGGCGACGGTGTTTGGAGAGCGAGGAGGCAATTGAACATATTTTATGCCACTGTTCAGCTACCACGAGAATCAGGTTTTTGATCTTTGGAAAAGTTTATCTTTTCCTGGAAAACCTGAAAACAATCCCATTCAACAAGATTCTAAGCTACCTTAGGGGCCTGAACCTGTTGTATGAGCTTTGAGATAAAGTTCGCTCTACCATAGGCCCTAGTGGTACCAATGGACAGAACAATTAACCGACTCATGCGGATGCTATCTCTCCTAATTTAATTTAAGTTAACAAAAAAAATATAAAATAAGTGAACTGAAATAAAATAGTTTGTTAATAAGGTATCAATGATCTTTTTAGGCAATAACTTTGCTATTTAAAATGGTTGCAAAGGCACATTCCCAACGAACCAGCGCCTTCAACCTTGAGGTTTTACAATGGTATTGCATTGTTGTGAGGTAGTTCAAGATGATAAAAAATCAAATTGATTAATCGTAAATTTCTGTCTGGGTCACATTTCCTTAGTCAACATTTTGGCACTCTCACTAAAGCTTCCAAGCAGAATCCTTGTTTGGTTATTTGATCTGCGTGTTATTTCGTTTAATGTGAGACTATTAGGCACCTAAATCAGAATAATTCTGTTTTTCATCGCTAGAATCACTACAATTTGCCTCAAAACTATTTGCTTTAAGGACATTCAACGTGCCATAGTTATTACTGCATATACAGGGTGTTTTGAAACATCGTTTAAAGATTTTAAGGGGATGTAGTACGATCGAAAATTAGGTTAAAAGTCATAATAAACATATGTTCACAGATCCACCGTTTACGAGATAACAGCGAGTGTTCTAGTTAGTACATGGATATACATATCCCAGTAAACAGGTGCTTATCAGCTATTGTTTTATGACAGTTTAATTTGACGTTTTGTGCAATTTGTAGAATTACAATGGTTGCTATTCTAATGCTGAAAGGCAAATGTATGTTCATGTACGGTCGTGCTAATGGAATTCTTTGAAGCACGTCGCTTCTATGCTGAAATTTTTTCTGATCGCCAACTGCTTTCGCATGTGTGTTTCAGACGTGTTTCAACGACTAAGAGAAACTGGTTCGTTGAGAAGCGGTCTTCTGATACTGGACGGCGGGATAGCATGTACTCCACAGATAGAAGATCGAATTTTGAATGTTATTGATGAAAATCCCGAAACTAGTGTTAGAAAATTTCGACTCAAGTGGGTGTAAGCACGATCTTGTTTGAGAACTTTCATGAGCGACTCCTATACCCCACCATATCCAAGGGTACAAGTCTTTACTGCTTCGGATTAATCAGCGGAAGGTGCTTTCTGTAGGTGGTTTTTGCGAACAGCTGCGATCGGCCAGATTTCGCTGATAACATCCTTTCACTGATGAAGCTGGTTTTACGAAAATTGAATATTTAATTTCCACAACAATCACGTTTGGTTTGGCGAAGAATCCTCATGCTACCGTTGAATCCAGGCATCAGCAACGTTTCTCTCTAAACATTGGTTAGGCATGATTGGGAACGTTGTTAGACCATTTTTGCCACAACGCTTAACAGTCGCTGCATACCTCGAGTTCTGGAAAATACTTTACCTGAACTTTGGAAGATTTACCTATAAATCTAAGACTGAACTCTGATTTATGCAAGATGGAGTTCCACGCACTTATGCGTGCTGTTTGGAACATTTAACAATGATTTCCTGGGGAATGGATAGGGCGAGCCAGGTCCCATTGCTTGGTCTCCAGGTCTCCCGATCTGACCCGTTAAGACTTTAGTATCTGGGGTTATTAAGAAAAGTTTAGTGTACGCAACACCGGTAAATATCTTCAGAGTTGGCCAACGAATAGAACACTGTTGCCAGAAATACGAGAAAACCCTTGTTTTTGAAAGAGTGCGCGCTTCTTTTGAAGGAGATGTAGATCCTGTGTCGTAATAACACTTAATAAAAACCCGCTAAAGCAAACTTATTCTGCAATTCATAAAAATCGGTTATCTCGTAAACAGTTAATTTGTGGACAATGTTTATTATGACTT